>CM036541.1:21874669-21892169 GCA_020745685.1 Tautogolabrus adspersus
GTTTAAGTTTTTATGACTTTCAAGGTTAGTCATTGAAATCCAAAGAAGGTAGCAATTCCTCAACCTCTACTGACTCTCTCTCTCTCTCTCTCTCTCTCTCTCTCTCTCTCTCTCTCTCTCTCTCTCTCTCTCTCTCTCTCTCTCTCTCCCCCCCCCATTTAAACCTTCACCTGACTTTCACTTGCTACAGCTGATTAAAAGACCATTACAAGTTGGCCACTTTTGCCACCCGACTGCCGCTGAAGAAATCAGTTTTTATCTCTTTCTGCTTTTGCCTGTGTCCCTGCTGTGCTGAAGGGTGCAGCTGAAATACAAAATATCTCTGAGAGATGTTGAGCAGAACTCTTCCAACTCATGCACAACTCTCCAGGACCAGCTTATTTTTCTGGTTATCCTCATAATTTCTTGGCCGGCATGGTACTTACTGCTAGGCATTAATACCCCCATCAGGTTGAGAGATACAGTTACAGTTTGAAAATACTTGATTCTACTGTATGACACTCCTCCATACATAATGTTGGTGAAGTTGGTTTTTAAATTAATTTTACAATAGCCAGAGCTCAGAGAGAATTGGCTGCAGTTTAATATTAATATTAAAAACAAGGGCAGTGTTCAAAAGTGAACTTTAACTCTGATTCATGGAAGTTTATTTTTCAATCAGGCACACTTTTCAGATTTTACAGAAATGAGCTCGGATCAGATTTGATCAGATTTTTTATCTGTTGAATTGACTTCCCTACTTTATTCTGAGGCACATTAAGGGATACTTTAAAAAATATATTCTCAGAGCAGTATCCGTCCCACTCAGAACACTACGCTGTAATACAAATGTAAGATTTCCAGAGAAGAAGAAGCAGAGTTTTTGAATATGTGGTGTTTTTATGTGTAGGTTGCAAATTTGATCTGCTGCCATATTGGCTTATAAATAAACCAGCCTTTTGGATTCTCACAACCACTAAAGAAGCTGCTCTGCATATTGACAGAAAGACAGCCTACAAGAATACAATGGTGTGTTGCTAAAATGATGCCAAGCATTTGTAATGCTTTGCATGTACAGTGTAGGTTTGGCATAATATTTTAATTTTGTTTTACTTTTTTGTAGAATTGTAAACCATCTTCAATGTTAAAAAAAAATGTACTAAGAGGGATATAAGTCATTGCTATGACGACCTAGTAAAATTAATCTGCTCCGTTAAACACCAGAAAAAAGTCAGAGGACAGGGAGGTTTATTTTTAAGTGTGTGTGTGTGTGTGTGTGTGTGTGTGTGTGTGTGTGTGTGTGGAGAGGGGGGGGGGGGGGGGTTGTTAATCCAAAATCTTTTGATGTCTAGTTTTTGAGTATTTTAATGTTTTTCAGCGTATTGTTTTGGATTCACTGCTTGGGACTTAAATATACGGTTCAGTCTCATTGCTATTATGAGGATTGTTCGTTTTTCAGTGAAAAACTCAAGTAAAACCTTTGAAGCTACCCAGATAGTAGACAAATTTGAGCATTTAATTATCATGTATATGTTGCACTACTTGGCGGAGACCAAAAACAGAGCCAAAAGCGATTTGAACTTCTTCGTCAAGAGGAAACAGCTCAAACTCAAACTTTAACCAAATTCTTGCTCTTTGTCTGATGGATGGATTAATAGGCAGCTCTTTGCTCAATAGTTCACCATATTAACTTTTAATGTAGATAAGTGCTCGTGTTAATGCTGATTTAATATAAGTAAGCAATTATAAATAAAATATAAAGATTGATCAAACAAAAGTTATTAAAGAGAATAAAATGTAACTATGTCTTTAAAAAAGAAATCAGGAATGTTCCTCCTTGAATCCTCTTCTTTCTGTGTCGCTGTATCTCTTTTTACCACCCAGCCCACGGCCGGCTCATCCCATCTGACCTGTGAACCTCAGTGAGAACCATACCAGTCCCTGTGGGCCACCATAGCTGAAGATAACACACACACACACACTCTCTCTCTCACACACACACACACACACACACACACACACACACACACACACACACACACACACACACACACACACACACACACACACACACACACACACAAATACCAGGAAATCCTTAGCAGCATTTTATTTATTCAAGCCTCCTACTCCTTTCTCTGGAAAAGATAAGCGGAGTGAACAGGGGCTGTAGATGGAATTTTCCCCCCATATCACACCTCACACACACACACACACACACACACACACACACACACACACACACACACACACACACACACACACACACACGCACACACACACACACACACACACACACACACACACACGCACACACATGCACACATGCATACAGACATGAAAGCACTGCTGTTACTATTAACATCTGACCTTGCCCCAAAGCATTTCCTAACATGAATTTTAAACATGCGTCCTCTTTCCGTGGACATAAATGGCCCTCTCAGATACCTTGCAAAATTATTCATCACATTGTCATATAACTTTTGCCTCAAGCCAAAATATGGAATAGGCTCCTTATGCCGGATTTTCCTGAGTATTGATCAAAACTGTCAAATTCTTCGGCTGCATGCAAGGCCTTGTTGGAATGAAAAATATCTCTGAACCAAAGTGGGGGACATTCATAAACGTCAGTCAGAACAAACAAATCCAAAAATACATATTCCAGTATGTGCAAAGGTATGCATATGTGGGGGGAAAGGGGGTAGAATGCTAAAAACAAAAGTTGCAGCTACTATACACCAGCACTGCAGTGACAGGTTGACATTAGCTGGGTTTTGACAGCAGCGAGAAAATTCCATCTAATTGAAGGATGCTTGTCAGCCCTCGAGCCGTCAAACTTATGTCAGGAGAAAATTGCCAACCAGTCATTCTCAGTCTGCTCCTCTCCTGCCACTTCCTACAGCTGCATACTATCTGCAGATATATAGACAGAAGCTGCTTGTTCTACCTGAATATTGTACATCATAGTAAAGCATAACACACTCCTGTGAGATGTCAATTAATTACATTGGCTTAACAGAGTTTGAATGACTTCTATCCCATTATTCTGGTGTTGTACCAAATTTCTTTTTTTCTTCTCCTTTCTGCTGGCTGGTGACTATTTTGGCTTTGATTAGCTAGCGTAGCTTGATACTTCTCATCAGTCATGCACACCTGCTGCACATGGAAGCAGAAACGGATGTTAATGAAGAAGAATGGAAGAATGTATTCTCCATCCTACAGTAGTCACAACAATGGTGCATTGATTTGACAGCAGGACTGCAAAGAACTGTGACTATACTTTCATACTGGTATAAGTTCTTTCTGTACATTCTGTCTTTGCACACCAGTTTAAACCACTTTTTTTGAACATTTCTGAATCATTTTGATTAATTTGCCATTTCTCCTTCATATAATTAGTTTAACTTACAGAAATGAAAGAATATCTCGTATTTAATCCCAAGTCAACAGGGACGGGCCTCACCAATTAAATATTTGGAAAATTATTTCAATAAAGCAAAAACAGTTGAGTCAGTTCTAAAACGGATGACATTATTACTTGCCTCAGTAAGTGCAATACATTTGTTTTTATCCTCGAATATCTACCTGCATGTAAACTAAGAGCATGTTGAAATAAAGGAAACAGTGACACTTTGTGGATGTCTTGTGTAAGTGAAGATAAAGACAGAATAACCATGGTGGAGGAAGTACTGCATATTGAGTGTTAAGCACTCCAGTTTAGTCTTTTATTCAAAGGTTTACTTAGGTTTAGCAAATACATTTAAAGTACATTTTCATTAAGACTCTTTACACTAATACATTGATTTGTTCCATTTTGAATAAGATACTTAAATACCTTGTTAAATATTCATGAATTGATGACTAATACCTAATACAACTATTATTAACCATCAATTGGAAGTACTTTTGGCTGCCAGGTTGTGAATCATCCTGCAGCCAAAAATATTTTCACTTGTGAACTTTTGATTTTCACTTTGTGTTAAGTTGCTTCAGTTACAAATGTTTTCCGGTCATTCATACATGTTGCCTCAAGACACCAATGAAAGTTAGTAGGTACCTTACAATCAAGTATTTATCTTTAAATGTTGAAAATCTGTTAATAAATCACTGGTTTACTCCTTCTCCATGCAAAATGTTGTTGAATGGGTTTTACTTTGGTCACCCCTCCAGCCCCACGCACACCCCACCTGCCACCCCCCAAGACAAAGTAATAAACTAGCTGTGAATATGTGTGGCACTTAAGTAACTAGGAGATAGCAGAGACAAAAAGAGAACGTGTATTGGACTCATCAGATGTACACAGTCACAACCAGTAATTAAGTTAATGTTCTTTGTCTGCTTGATAAATTCATAAGCTATGGTTTATAACTGATCTATTAACTTTGGGTAATTTTAAAGTGCCATGGTTAGTGTAGCACAGTAGTGCATTGTACAGACTCAAAGTGTAAAGCAACTTAAATTGGAAACACTCGTGTTCAAGTTGCTCAAACTTCTATAAGAGGAAATGTCGGTCACTGACTAAATTTGTTGCTGTACAAAAGTTGAATAATATATACTTGATGCCTTGTGTCTCTTTTGAAACGTCAATGTTTGACTTGTTCTCATAGAATCTTAATCCAAGATCCCTCGCTTTGCACTATAAGCTCAGCTTTGTTGCCAGAAGTTAATGGCTCTTGAGTCTCGTTTACTGGTCCCATTAACAGGAACATGATCTATCACGATTACAAACCTATTACTGATGTCACCATTAGCCACATTAATGTTAAGAGGAATGCAAAATGTCTCGCAATCCATCCTCATTTAAGTGCTTTTGCTTTCTAATACAGGAGCCACACACAGATGTTTTATGTTTTTTTAATTAACTTACACTGGTAATATTGTATAAATGGCAACAGACATAAGCTGTGCAGAAGCACAGTTGGCTGTTGGATGATTGCACACAGTTTGAGGTGTAGAGTCCATACACAGATGCCGATAATGATACAGTATGAGCTGTCAAACACATAATGTGAGCAGGTGTTTCAACCAACATGATGATCAGGGTGCAGTCTTTGACAATTTGTAAATAGTTATTTGGCTCGGTCACATTTAGCCTTTAGTTACGGGGTTCAAGTTTTGGATGACTTGTTTCCATGACAAAACATTGAAGACTGACAACCTCCAACTTGGAAGTTTTAAACTCCTTTATTGTACTGCCATCTTTTCTCCTCAGTTTGAAGAACATGATGTATCATTAATGCAACCGTTACAATGAATCTGGATATTGAAAGTAAAAGTTCTAACTGTTTTTTTATCCGTAAAGATCTGCCCAGATGTATCACCAGCTGCACAAGTCAGTCTTGGCTTCTTTCATAGATGTGGATTAAAATAAGTTGGCTGGATGAAACCACTGGATATAAAGGGATGCAGGAGCCCTCCAGTGGATGAAAGTGGAACTGCACCGGCTGTGTGGAAGATCACATTCCCAGAGCTGAAGTCGGGGAAAGTTTGATGAAAGCTGGATGGGCTTGACAAACATGTGGGCGGGTTTGGACTGACGTTGACCAGAGGGTTGGATCCGCCGGGCTGCAAGGTGCTGTCCGCCCCGGGGTTCTGTTTTTTCCATTTGGTTCTCCTGTTCTGAAACCAAATTTTCACCTGTGTTTCGGTCAGACTCAGAGACAGTGCCAGGTTAAGTCTCTCGCACACGGACAGGTACCGAGTTGTTCGGAATTTGTTTTCCAAAGCAACAAGTTGCTCGTAGGTGAAGGCGGTTCTGGCGCGCCTGGGTTTGGCACAGGCCTGGTCCTGTCGCCGTCGTTTGTGTGGGGGAGGGTCCTGCAGGGTGACCACTGACTCCTCATCGTCCTGATCCCCCGGGAGACAGGACTCTGGTTCAGCTTGTGTTGAGAGCAGAAGGGGGTTGGTGACAACAGCATGATGCCTGGAGGCTGGAGAGGGTTCCTCTCCTTGTTCTTCCCCTGTGAAGAAAAGAGAAGAATTAGCTCAGATCCTGCAAAACTCTTCAGCAAACCCAGCTCCAAAGGGAAATTTTAGGGAATCTCTCTTGAATAAAATTAATGTTTCAATTGACGACCGAATATTAAGTTGCTAAGAAACTTATGAGCTATTTAGAGTGAGATTCAAAGCAACATAGACATGATCCTTCTTGGATCTCAAATTGTAAATGACAAATTATCTGAATATCCAATAGAATGAAATACAGGCTACATAACAACTACAATGGACGAGGGAGCTCTTGACATTGAATAAGTCCATTTGACGTGTCTGTGTTTTCAGTAATGAAGCAAAAGGCCTAAAAAGTGGCTAAATTCTGACTGAGTTTCTGTGGTGCTGAAAAGACAGCTCCTGACAAGACACAAGTCAATATCATCTCTCAAATCTGAAGGCGCACACCTGTCTAAGAAATGCATCTTCATTGTTAAGTGTTGTTCCTCTTTGTCCTGTTGTAGCTGCAGTTTAAATAGCAAACACAGGAGGCCTGAAGTTGACATCTGTAAAGTGTTTGATTAGGATCCTGAGGTCGCTCGAGCGGATCGGAGCATAGATTCAGAGCAGAGAGGGGAGACTCGGTCACTAATCCTTAAATAATTTATAAAGCACACAGCGCCTCAAATGTCATGTTGCGGAAAAGAAATCCCGTCTAAATCCAGCTCCGCCACCTCAGCCGTGACGTGCTAATGGAGTTTCATATTTGCGGGCGGGTCGATAAATGTCATCTATTTAAAGGGAAGTTTTAATCGAACGATATTTAGGATCAGACATGGATGGGGTGTGAAGTTTGTACCTGCAAGGTGCTGGAGGGAGATATGCAGGATGCAGTAATGGGATATCGATCAAAGCGCGCGGAGGCATCCTCAATGGGACGATTTAAACAATTATCTGGCCTGCCTGTCCCAGTGCCAATCACACACCGGGGCTCTGGGAGCAGAAGCCTTTGTGGCTTTCTTGAAAGGAAACGCAGCCTTGGAAATTAAAGGAAGGTCATACAGAGATGACAATAACTATGATAGGAAATCGCGTCTTACTTGCTGTTTTCTTTTCTTTTTTTTACCAAAATAAATTGTTTTTTATGTTATAATAAATACTTTTACTTTTGTTCATGTTCTGTTTTTACAGCGTTTTGATGTGGCAGTAGGCTCTATGATATATGGGTACGCATTTGTTAATGATTCCGCAAAAAAAAAAAAAACATTATAGGCTATTGTACGTTAATGTTTCATCCATTGTCTGAATAATAAACAATCATTGTCTGATTTCTTTACCTGCTTTAGTGCGCTCAACTCTCAAGTCTCCGCCTGCTCCGCTGTTGTCAGACTCCACACTTGCTCCCTCTGTATTTTGCACAGGAAACTTCTCCTTCACGAGCGAAAGTTCGTTTACCCGTTTGCTGTTGAATTTGTTCGGATCCAAAATATCGATAATAGAAAAGGAAATCTTATGAGTGGACGTCATTGTCACTCCACAGTCCTTGGGGTCCAGCATCCTTTTACAGCGCTTTAGAGATGAAAAAGGACGTGCGTAATTACGCGCGTGGAGAGGAACTTCTCATAGTTAAACATACTTCTTGTCTTCAAGCCTCATCTAACCGGATAAATGGTGCCGATCCCTCAGAGTGTAGACTCTGCTCCTCTGCTTCAGTCTGTTTGTCGGCGTGAATGAGATGACCAGCGCGCGCTCTTTAAATCGTCTGTCCCCCCCGTCTCTCAACCAGACACGTGACACAAACACTATTAGTGTTTCACACGGCCACCTAATGGGCTCAAAGCATTCGTCGATAATCACCCATATCATTAAATTCAATAATCCAACGACCTGAAAGGAAATTGGGCACAGATGGCACTTGGTCCATATCAGAGATCACCCTGTCTCCCCAAATCGGAGTCTTTTAAAAGAGTTACAGTGAAGAGCTGCAGGAAAACTTTTTCTTTTTCTCAACCAAGCCATCTTAGTGTTAAACTGCCGCCTTTTCATAAAAATGTGCATTCCAACTTATCGTGGTGCATTAATCAGAAGTAAAGTGCCTTTTGTGTTAAATTGATAAAATATAATCACATCTACATTTGACTTTCTCTTTCATTAACGAAGGCAACAGTGATCATTAGGCCGAGATATTAGCAGTACAAATCTGATATTTACTTTTTATTTTTTTATATTTAAGAGCACACATATTGTCATTACTTCAGGTCTTTTTGATATTTAGTGTTTTATTAATCTTTAGACTCAGTGACAACTCAAACTTTAATCAGATAAAAACTAAACTGTTAATGCAACTCCTAAAATAACTTGTTTTTATAGGACAGAGGACTCCATTCTTTGGAATTATTGTATATTCATAATTTTAGGCACCTTTTGTTATGATTTCATATGGTAGCAAAACACTGAAAACAGGTTTTCATTCCTAAAAGCATGTCAAGTAGCCTTTGTTTTACCTCCCTTTACCCTGCAGGGACCAGCATACAGTTTAATGACAGAAAATACTCCTTGAATAAAACGGTTTCATTTGTATAAAATGGCTTATGCCCCATTTGCTTGTATTTGTATGTTAACAATCTATACCAAATGACACACTCTAAAATAACACTAAATGAGGATGTGTGTTTAGTACAGACTCTAAGAATCCATTGAGAATCACTATTTCACCCCTTTAAAGCTTTTAAAACTAAATTGCAGTCCTACAATGAATATGGCTGATTGTTTTCTCACCTAAGCTGATAGATTTATATTCACAATCAGTCGTCTCCCTGGTCTTGGCTATTAGTATTCAATATATAGTGACATGAGGTTGTTTAAAGCTTGATGCCGGTTGATGGCTAAAATGGTGAAACCAGCACCGGATCAATATTCTCAGCAGGTGTCCAATACAGATAAAACCTGATGGCTACAGACAGTCGGTTTGGATACTGGAAGGCCAAACCAGTAACTGAAGCAGCTCACGGGGGCTTCTTTGAGTTTCTTTTAAGCCTTCAGTCCTTGAATGACCTAAATGTTTCCTCTTAAAGTTACTTATCCGGCTGTATTTCTTCAAATGAATCTTTTTCCAGAATCAGAATTTGTGTTAAAAATGTCATTTTCTCCTTCACCTCTGATGTAAGTATCTGTTTTGATGTTTCTTCTTCTTGTTTGCGCCATATGTTTTTACATTAACATATTTTCACATGTAAGCCTGTGAGGTCTGCATTGTGTACAGATGAGACAGAAGGCACAAGGGCCGGACCTCTGTCTGTACTTCTGTCTGGTGTGAGTGACGTGGGGGATCTGGTCATGTTTACACACTGTTTCCTCTCTACACAATTTCCTGTGTTACTCCTACGGTTCAGGGTGATTACTTGGCTACATGGAGCTTTCATTGCTGCCTCTGTCATAGTCTGGCAGACTGACATGGTCCACAGAAGTTACATAGTCAAACATTTGTTAAAGCCGCCCCTACAGGGTGTCTGCGTGTCGGCATTTGCATGTGTATAGCACTTGCACGGCCATTACTGTAGTCCCTCCATATGAATAGAGCCCGCTGCACACTGGAGGTTTACAACTTCCTACGAGAAGGCCCAGTGGCCGCACATCTGTTTGTGTGTGACAGTAGGACAAAAGGGACAAGCCCAGAGGACAAAGACGGCCTCAGGTGGATCTTAGAGAGCGGGAAGAGTCTGTACAGACCAGAGCAAGAACTCAGAGAGGAGGAGAGTTCCCTGTTAGACACAGCAGGGGGCCAGAGAGACACACTTCAGTCCAAGACCCCCCTCCAGGGTCAATAAAGTCATCACTTCACGGGGAGGCTGCCCCCAGTCTGCTAAGCGTCAGATAATTTGTCTAATGGCAGGAGCAGCATTATGAGCTGCAGCTCCACTCAAAGACTGTAGTGTCTATTGTTTTCTCTAAAGTCCTCCACTGCCTCCCAAACGCTCCTGTAAAGACAGACTCATACAAAAGAACAGCAAGTGTCCGGTGAACCATTAAGAGAGGCCGTTAGATCCTCTTTGACAGATTCCTCAACTGTTTAGTTCTCTTGGTTTCTAAGATACAGAAAAACTAAGTCACAAAGCAGCAAAAGTGAAACAGTTTGAAAATTTGACCCATAGGATTTGTGTACAAACATGTGTTCTCAAATTTTGTCATGGAAGTCGCCCGAATCCTTCAGGGTGTTTTTTCAGAAGGTTCTCTCTTTCTCACATTAGACTATTTTTTGTCTTCCATGAACCAGAAGCCAACTTTAAAACATTATTTTGGCTCGAACTAGATTGTTTCCCCCAAACTGAACATAGTAGTTTTTGGGCCTGTTACATTTTGTTTTCACAACTTTAACTTCACATTTGCACTCCTGAAAATGTCTAAAGAATTTCAGGAGTACCAGAAAATATAATTTAGCAGTTTATATAAGTGCATGGGGATCCCACCAGTCCCATGCATACAGTTTATGGTTGTGCACCGATCGCAGGGAATAAATGTTACCACCCCCTCCCACTCGCTCAAGGAATTCTCCTGATCATATCCCGCTGCATTCTCACATCAGCTCATTCAGACTTTCTGCAGAAAAGACGCTAGGGGGCTCATAGGAGAAACTCCGCATAAAGTCAGAGTGAAAAAATTCTAACAACTATCAGGAGTTTTACAGGAGTTTTGTACACGTGTGAAAACACAACAAGTGTCAGATTTATGAAAGGGTCGCAGCTTTGTTTGGTTAACAGCACCAAACTCTTTGTTTAGGTTTAGAAACACTGAAATAAGCTACTATAAAGTGAAGTCAAGCTCTGCTTAAATTATTGCTAATAAAAAAATTCTACTTTGACTCATGGTATCACACAGGACACGGGTTCTGGCCACCTGGTTTAAAGTCCTGTGTTTGCTCCACATATTGATCCACCTCTCGATGCACACTCTGTCTGCCTTTATGGTTTGACTTTCAGAAGAAAAACATGGTGCACTACAGGCACGAAATAAACTAGTGTTTAAGTTACTATAACTTCCTCGTGACTATTTTACAAATTTGTGAGACTACGTTATACAGATACATCTAGATCTCTGAAGAGCATACTGATGGTTTTCCTGTTTTAGCCCTTTTCTGTTTGTTGGTTCAAAATAGAACACTTAACCTGCCTAATTGTTTGCCTCTATTCATTTCAGTGTGATGAGTATCAGCTTGCAGAGAATTGAAAAATAATCCACCTCCACAGTAGTAGTTTTTTACTCTTTATAACCTGCTGTTGATTAGGATGTTGCTTATGATTGACAGCTGATTTGCAATTCTTGGGCATTGCACTTGCAACAAATCAATGTTCTGTACCAAAACAGAGACTATTACATGATGACGTGAAGTTAATATGATTCCTACCAAGTTCTGGTCTCTGGTGGATTTTCTGTGTTGCCATGTAATCGACCGTTTTAAACTACAGTTTATGTTTGTTTTCAGAATTTGTCAGCAGTAACACGTATGAACCTTGTACTCAATGGGTTTCATCACCTCTAGGTTAGTCATCTGTATGCTGTGTTTAATAAGTAAGGCTATTCTTTTTGTTACTTAGCAGTGCTATGTGCCTACTAATTCTGCACTCAGATGCAGTTGGAATTGATGTTTGCTGGTTTAGATTAATACAGAACAATCTTCCTTCAAGATTCCCTCGTTTTGCCAAGTCTCCTGTCTACAATGCACGGCATTGGGTTCAGCTTCCAGGCCTCTTTTCACTCAGACCTCTGTGTTTGTTTGACTCTCTCTAACAACAAGGTCAGTGGCATTGCCCAGTAATTGTCCTAACGGCCTGTATACCTGTTGGGTGGAGGCGAGTAATGAGAGTTTTTCATTATGGGCGGGACGGGTGAGTGCGCCTGGCAGATGCTGACAGGCAGCAGATGTGTAAAGTTGGGGGGTGATTTGTAAAGGGGTCAACTGCAGCACAGAGGAGATGCGGGGCGACGTGGTGCGGATGTGGGGGGGGTAAATTATGCTGAGGGACGTTGTCTGTCATACTGAGCCCCTGTCACAACAAGGTAAAGGTCAGTTCATACGTTGATGTCGTCAACTCACAGCAAAGTGTGGTCATGTCTGCAAACTTTCTACCACAGTACTGACCAGGGATGTTTCACTTAAATGTTGAATTTTTAAAGCCTTTGTTTTGCTATTTCTTTGTATGATAATCCTCCTTTTAGCATGATGAACATGGCAAAAACTTGACAAATAGTAATAGTTAAGATCACTCTTTCCTATACAGTCATGTGACGCAGCATAATTTTGTCTTCAAGGAGAAGCAAGCTAAGCTACCTTGGCCAAACACCCTGGTTAAGCCTTCTAGATTTACAATCTGTAATTTCAGCTACACAGACGTTTTGGCAGGCTTTTTCCTCTCCACACAAAACTGTAATAGCAGCCAGAGTGTTGTGGTGACTTAAGGAGAGTGTACAAATTGGGAAACACCAAGAGAAAACAGACTGAAGTGCTGTAGCTTCCATTTTCTGCAGCCACGAGGCCTGCTGGTAATGGCTCGGTGGTCCCTGGCATGTGCACGGAGAGCACTGTCACTCAACGTGAGCATTGATTAGCTATTGTTCTGAGAAGGTCACATCATAATTCATTAACAACAATTAGTCCCGCAATGCCACCTGCACTCCTTCTCCGGATTGGCCTGTTAAATTACGAGCGACCATCACTGTTCACACGTGGAACAATGAAGATGTATCCACAACGTAAAGGCAAGAGCTATTAGTTACATTATTTAAATGGACCCGTTTAAACCTGGGAGCTGTCTTTATGAAGGGCAATTAGGCACTAACCGTAATTGATAATTCGTGCTAATTACGATTAGGAAATATAAATAGTGGGTGTAGGATTTATCATCATTGCCGTCGTGGTGCAGGCGGCAGGGTAGGTGTGATGGAAGGCAATGGATTATGCCCCATTCATCTCCATCTAGTGCAGAAACAGCTTGTGTTTGTCCCTTTATATTTCTCCATTGACCATTATCTCCTTTTTGTTTCTGTGCCCTTGCCAAATAGTCCATGAGGCAATGAGAGTGCGAGGCTGTAGTTAGTGGGAAGCAGAGTGAGAGCGCAGTGGGTCTGGATCAGTAGATGTTACTGGGAGTGCTGGTGTCTTTTCATGCATTCCCAGCCTGAATTAATGACAGTAAAGGCAAACACAGGAGCTTGGCTTGATAATGAGAAAAAACCCTTTCCGTATTTGAAATATTGTATATTCTTTATTTTTGTCCCATGTTCTTTAGTCATGTTTGGTTCAGTATGCATTTGGTTGTTTTGATTGAACACAAATTCTATTTTTTTCTGCAGTTAACGGTTCAGTAGGTGTTTTGTAAAGCAGGAATCATCCTGTAGTTGTCTTTTGTACTTAACACATTTGATAAAGGAATAAGATTCTGATAACATTGTGTATAATTGACCCTAAATATCCCAAATTGGAATTGTTGTTGTAAATATGATAATGGCTCTTGAGTTGCTCTGAGTTAGGACAGGAGTGAGTGCTGCTCATACAAGGCCCAACAAACCGAGAGAAAAGAGCCAGAATGTCTTCTCTCAATTTTTTAACATGTAAAAAGGAGAAATAAGAAGAAATCACTTTTTACACTTTTGGGGGTTTTTTTGTGGCCATTTTTGCCTTTATTAGTTAGGATAGCTGAAGAGAGACAGGAAATACTGAGAGGAGAGAGAGTGGGGTATGATATGCAGGAAAGGGCAGAGGTCGCTGTGACCAAGACTATAGCCTCTGTACATGGGATGTGTGACATAACCGCTATAGACTGTCTGGCGCTCCAACTTCTTTTTTTTTTTTTTTATATGACTCTTTTTTTAAATTGTTTTGATTCACTTCTTCTGTTATGATTTGTGTTTTATCTATTTCAACTCATTGCAATGCAGTAATGTGCATCTTTATTTCTGTTGAGTTCCTTGTTTTTTGGGTGCAGTCTAATAACAGATTCAGACAATATTTTGTGAACTCCATGTCACTTCTTAGATGAATTCTCTGACCTTCACCTCATAGATGAAGGTTTTCCCAAGGTCACCTCGCTCGACCTTTCCCCTTGATATTTCAACCACAGGGATGAAAATGTATGAATTAATCCAGAGTATTCACTCGACGATGCCTGAAGTGGAGGTTACCATTTCCCTCTCCTTAAGAGTTTCAGATTACGTTTTGTATTTTTGGTATGCAACTGTGACATTTAAACTACATACAAATGATCACCATACAGCATGTAAAGCCACCCAAGCATGTGACTGTCTACAATCTAAACAACTGCATTGATAATTCAACCTACATATCAGTTGCCTCACAGCGGCTTTGGTCAAAGCAGAGACAGCAGTGTGATTTAAATATAAATACTGAGCTGTCTTAGCTGAGCAAACAGACCGATGGAGCCATCAGACCAGCCTCTGTGGTAGGTGTGTGTGTGTGTGTGTGGGCATGTTGACTCAGATGTGCCCCCATTAGACTTTATTGCTTTATTCACCAGGGATTTGAATTAATCATTGTCGTGTGTGTGTGTGCGTGTGTGTGTGTGTGTGTGTGTGTGTGTGTGTGTGTGTGTGTGTGTGTGTGTGTGTGTGTGTGTGTGTGTGCGCGTGCATGCGTGCGTGCGTGTGTGTGTGTTTCGCCATTGACAAAAAGAGAAAGATTTCTTTTTATTCTACACAATCACATGCTGATCCCAGGGTGCTTTGCTGCATGTTTAGCTGCGAGGCCAAAAGTTTTGTGGTGAAACAAATAAAATAAATATATACGAGCAAATCCAACCCAAATTAGTGATGTTCATTTGTTTCATTTCAATATAAAAATAGCCAAAGGCTAACACTCTTGCTTGTTCATTTGTCAAATAAAGTGCAGAAATGTTTCCCAAGCTCCGTCTTTCACATTGAGGTCTTCAAACGGAAAAGCCCCCACCGGCTGGAGGTAATTGCTACAGTGAGGGCTTGATCGCTGGAGCTGCTCTAATCAATAAAGTCTTCATCAGCCATTTCCCCTGATGATTCTCCCTCATTTCTCCCGTAATTGTTCTTTTTCATCAAACAACGTCTGTGTCGTGAATGTGTGTGTGTGTGTGTGTGTGTGTGTGTGTGTGTGTGTGTGTGTGTGTGTGCGTGTGTGTGTGTGTGTGTGTGTGTGTGTGTGTGTGTGTGTGTGTCTGTGTCTGTGTGTGTGTCTGTGTCTGTGTCTGTGTGTGTCTTTGTATGTTTGTGTGCTCCCGGGAGCTAGAGTTCTCTCTCGATGGACTGCAGCTAACAGATTGCTAATGGAAGTTTTGCTGAAAACATGCAGGGGGAACCTTTGCCTTCTTTAACTAGACTGTGACCTCCATGGTAGGAGGATTACTGTTGATCCAGGCTCAAGCTTCCCCAGAGCAGCTCCAGGCCTGACACTGAGCAGGACCACCTACTGAAATAAAGACCTCAATATGCTGAGGCTACAGCTCAGCTTGATTGTCACCACATACAGTATAGATTTGAAGTTCTTTCTAAAACATTCTTTAACACAGAGCCTTTCACATGGGATTTCTTGTTTAAAAAAATTTAATTTCTAATTTTTTCAAAACTTTACTCCAAACAATTTCCAAACTTTGATTGTATGACTTGTCTTTTATTTGTCTCCCTGTATGAAGCACTGTGTAAGTCAGACTTTAAAAGGTTCATATTTTAATCATATTATATTCATAAATATGCACTGGCATACGTGTTATCTGATGTTGATTCCTATTTACCTCATTAAATGTGATGGGTTAGTTCCTTTTTCGTTTTTCTTTTATTTTGTGGTAAGTTCATTGAAATCAATCTCTTAGAGAAGCACATTTAAGAATAGGGTTATACCCAAAAAACAAACTACAGAAGACAGTAAAATTTACAATACATATGTGAATATGTGCTCATATTTAACCCTCTTAAAGCAAATTCACAGAGGCCCATGAAACCGTCTTCAACACTACCTAATGTTTCTGCTTTAGAGTTCAGTTTTTCAACATACCCCCTCTATGAAACGTCCTTAATGCGTCTGCTGCCCTGTAATCTTCATCCTTCTTTCTTTTTCTCCCCCCATGACTGCCAAGGAATCAGGGAAAGATTAGGGTATAATTGTTGTCCTTTAGCATTTATTGCCCTTCTGTGCCATAACCATGTAGGTCCTCTCCAACCCCGGGGGGGAGGAGTTGGTGTCTTTCATTAGGCGTCCTTCCATCCTGAATATCAGGCTGTGCAGGCTTTGCTGCCCATGTGGCGCACGAGCCGTTAAAGCACTGACCCTGGTTCAGAAGTGAGGGGGGGGGGGGGTTCTCAGTTAAAATGGCACTTTTGTGTCTCTCAGGTAAATGAAGTTAATTGCAATGACACCGACTTCTCACATAATGAAACCTATTTTTACTTTTTGGGCCACTTTGTAACAACTTTAATCCAGATCCTTTATATTGTCAAAGTGTAGCTGTCGCTCATTCAGCAAAATTGAACCCAGAAATATTTGAAGTATAAAAAGATGTTGAGCTACTAGAAGAGAGTAAAGAGTTTTCTTATTTTTAAAGTCAATTCTCATTAAGAATTCTTCACTAAATATTCAAATTAGCTGTCACAGATCAACAATTCTTACGAGTGGAAATAGGAATCAGCATCTGCAGGGTGGGTTGGGGGGTTGCGTGTCATTAAGTGCTCATTATAAGATAAGATCAGACATTTTCTCAAAATGAAATCCAACTGCCATCTCTTTAACCTTATTGATTTGACATTTTCAGCAAAGAAAATAGAATAACGCTTCAAGTTGAAAGTCTCTTTTTGTGTGTCGTTGTATGCATAACATTAGATTCTGCATCATTATTGTTCCACATATTTACCATCGAAGATCAACCTGTGAGTTGTCTTTTAGTCTTGTGATATTGTTGTAGTTCTTATTTATCTGAAACGTATCCGCTTAACACTTAAACACATCGGGTAATTAAGGGATTACAGTTTAAAAAAACACTGAAAATACAAATTGATTGACTATTTTTTTAACATCAATGATTTTCCTGTCAGTATTTGTCTCATATTATCTTTTGAAAAACAACAATTTCAAGGAAAACTACCCATGCCTTCATTAAAACCTGATCATAATTTATTGGACTTCATATTAACTGTGACACTGTTTTAAAATTAAAATGTGTATGTGTCTTTGGGTGCCGGATAGCCTAGTGGTTATGTTACGCGCCCAAATGTCAGAGGTTGTAGTCCTCGTTGCAGCGTCCTGGGGTTCAAATCCGACCTTGTCCCTTTGCTGCACGTCATCCCCCACTCTCCTCCCAACTTTTCCTCTCTTCAGCTGTCCTAACTAATAAAGGCAAAAGGCTCAAAAATATAACTAAAAAAAGGAAACTTGACATGTTGAGTAAGCACAGAGCTAGAGTATCTGAATATGTGTATGAGATGACATACATGACATGAGGAAACAGCTTATTTGCCCATTAGAGCAAACATAGTGAAAGAATTAGTGCTCTCTTGGCGCTCTGCCGTAGCAATAAATACAGTACTGATGAATCTGTCTGTATTATGACTTATGGAGCCTTTA